>CM069859.1:213790739-213816566 GCA_036172795.1 Pelodytes ibericus
AATTTGCCAATATTAATAATAATATAAGCCTTTGTCTTTAATTAGAAAAAAAAAAAAAATTGCCTCTCACAAGTGTTTGAGCCAGTGGTGTAGGCTGGAGCAGAATGTTATCTGTGACATATGAAGGTAGGTTCAGAATCTGTGTTACTGATGCACAGACTTAGCCACACAAAAAAAGCAAGATGACATTTTTGTTTCTGTGTGTTTCTGGAGGAAGGAGGGGAGAGGGCAAATTTGGCAGCAAAATGATCTTAGTACTGAGAATCAGGGAGGAAAAAAAATGCTAGAACTGACTTTTAAAGTATAGAAAGTTGAAAAGCAGTCACTCACCCCATCACCCTATCCCCCCCAAAAAAAATCTAACAAAAGGAATGAAATGAACATAACCAAATATTCCCCCCTCTGTAACCAGTATTAATGCATCCTGTTGCAAAAAAATCTTTTTCTTTTTTTTTTTGGATTTCCCTTTGTGAGAAAGAAGAACCAGGATCTGCTCTTTGCACATGTCCCTGTGAGTGAAAGGAGCAAAGTGAGAGGGGCGTCTCAGAGTTTTAGTTCTGTTCAAATGTTGTAGAAAAAAAAAATCGACCCCTTTGTTTCCAAAGGCGCTTTCTCCCTGGGATATTCTCATTGTACGACTGATATAAATTTGATACAATCCCTTCTTCTAGCACAATACACTCTGGACCTATTTAAAATGTATTGCATCTAAAAAAAAATGTAGTGCTGATATTTTGCAAAAACCAACAAAACCAAAGTATAGAAAATAAATCATTTTTATGAACATTTTATAATAAAGTAAAACCGGTTTAAAGCACCATAAATCAGTTGCAAATAATGATCTTTTCATGACATCAGTATGCTAACTGGGTATATTTCAAAGACTGAAATACCCAATTCCTAGGTAGGTATATATTTAATAGCCCTATAATTCTTTGCAATTAAATGTACATATATTTTATGCACTTGTATTATTTATCATATATAAAGTGGTTTTGCATGGACTGCAGAACAGCAATGTGTTAAAAATAAAATAAAAATGATTTAAAAAAAAATTTGAATTACAGTTTGAAACTTATAAGTCAGTTTAAACCATAAAGAGTGATATAATATGTTGTATGTAACTGATTGGAAGCACCCCCAATTATTTTACATCACTATTATATCCACCTTGAGATTCATCATCAGTCTATAAAACCTTTACTTTTTTATTTGTAGAGTGGATCGCTGTGTTATTTACCTCTCCTCTAATCCTTTTTTGATATTAAATACGAATTTCACTTTGTTTGTATGATCTCAAACTCCATCCACGTTTGTTTGTTTGTTTGTTTGTTTGTTGATGATCTAGAGATGACGTTGCAATATCCAAACTAGAATCTGGAGATGTGTGCTGTCTAGTCACTGCTAGGTAATCACCTCTGCTATTATTAAAACAAATAGAGACTTGAGGGAAAGAGTACAATAAAGTACAGGATGTGAGTTAAAAAAAAAACTAGGATATAAGACATAAGTATATTTCCACTGCTTAAAAATGTGAGATCTTACAACACTGCATTATATCATATTCCCTTTTATACAAATATCCAGCTTATATACTTAATACTTAAACATTCACACCAATTCTGTGTAACTCAACGTCAGGAGTCTTTGATGTACACTAGATAAATGGCGTGAACTTGCTATTGATTATGATTCATTGAGTTATACCGGGTCACTTCCTTTGTCAAGTTTATGTTTTAATTACCTAGTGAGGTGAATATGAAACATGTGGTTTATCTACATGGTTAATTAACCCATTGTGTGTCTGCAGTGTACACATCCCTTCTGCAGCCTCATTCCCCATATATCATTGGTAGATATAGGGGGCACCTGCTGTTTTCATTCTTCTGTTTCACTTTTCTTTAATATTACATGTTAATAATAATCTCCCCCAGTTCCATACTCCATGCCAAATATTACAGCATTCAACTGTTTCACAGCAGTCGGTATTTCCATTGATGCTTGCCAAATATTTACTGGCAATTCTGTAATTTTATTGTGGGTTTTCTGACAACAGCACACATTACTCTGCTGAAGGAATAAACAACAGATTAACTAATTATTATTTTATTATTATTATTTTTTTTTTTTATTATTATTAACTCAAAACATTCTCAGTTCTCTGTGTAGGCGTGAGACTTGTATCCAATCCTTGCAAAGTTGCAAAAGTTATAATATTGTTTGAAAAAGATCAGCTTGTGACATGATCTGATTTCGAAAAATGGTATGTGTGTTTTTACAGATATAGTGGAGCATCTTTTGTCTCTATATGTTACCTTTCCGATAGTTCTTAGAATAAATAGCTGAGAGGCTTACCCCTAAACAAGACACATGGTAGACTTAATAAAATGTTTTATTTGATGTATTTGTTGGAGAATTAAAACACACAATGGAGTGAATTCTTTACAAACGTCGGGTCATGTTAGTAAACAGAGACAATAAGATTTGAAAAAGGTAAAAACGACCCAGTGGAGTTAGTGGAGTCTGCACATATATAGTAGTACCGTGTACAATCTTGAGTTTTGCTAATGGGTCTTGACCCTGAACCAAACTAGAAGAGAGAAGCAGTCACATTAAAAAAAAAAAAAAAAGTTATTTAAAGGATACAGATTTATGCAGTGCAGATGATCAGATTAATAATAATAATAAAAATGATATTTAAGGCAAATCAACACACCCCATCCATTATGGATGACCATAGTCCTGAATTCTTGTCTCATTAAAATTGTCGCTCCGTGAAATATTTTAAATCTGAACAGGTAGCATTTCAAGAAAATTAACAAAATTTAAGAAAACAAAAACAGGGGGGGGGGGGGGGAATGATTCAAAGGGGAAATATTTTATTTACACTGTTGTACATTCCAAAAAAAAATAAAAATTATTATTATTATTGATGGTGACCAAAAACACAAATGGCAACATGTTATATGTACATTGTTTGTTTTAATTAATTCAGAAGAATAAAGAGTTAGCAATTCTATAGTATATATTTATATATATATATATATATAATCTGAATGCAACTGTAGCAAGACACCAGAAAAAAAATGTGTATCTTTTTTTTATTTCCTTGATCAACTATAGGTTTGTTTAAGTCTAGGATCATAATTCAGTGAAATGCCTGGACGGTGGGGACAATTGTTTCTTCTCTTTAAATTGGAAGGCGAGTTAACCTGTGATTTTTATTTCTTTTTTTTTTGAGCTCTGGGCATTTTTCAATAGTCCAAAATCAAAGTATATACAGTATCCATTTTCTAACTAGAGTATATACACCTTTAAATAATTATGGGCCAATCGTCAGTGTTTGGTGGGTATAGAGTTTATAAGCGTACCTGTATAATGTGCAAAAAGGACACAGGATATTTAATCATTATATGTGCCATGATCTAGAATCACTTTAGATCCATGGGTCACTATGAACTGCTTTATTTGCAACCAGCTTAATTTATTAATATACTATGTTTTTTATTATTATTATTATTATTTGTAGAAATGCACAGTGGAAAGCAATGATGGTATAGAGGGGGATTATTTAGGGGGCAAGGTTGGTACGGGCTACTGGGGAATGTTTTGGGCAGTGGAGGAGGCAGCTAGCGATTGGATGTTAGAAAGGTGGAAGCCAATATTAAACTCACTGATTGGATGATATATTTGGTTTGCCCCCCTGGTATGTGTTAGACAACTATAGGGACAGGAATTAATATAGAAAGTAGATTTTAACTGTAACCAATTCTTAATCTTATATATAAAATGCAAGTCAAAGATTTTATTTTTTATTACTAAGAGTTTCTAGGTACCAACATTAACCACCATAAAAAAAATTAAAATGGACCTTGTGATGTCACATTGGAGCATACAATGAGAAAATGTCTGATTATCGGTACTCTGGGGCAATTAGGTAATTTGCCTCCTCTTTACAACCAACTCTGTGATTGAAACATGTAAGGAACTGAGTTGGCAGACAAGCAGTCACATATATTCAGGTATCCCATATTGTGTATCAACCTTTTCCAAACACACACACACACACACACACACACAGTCTGGTTCTGGTGCTGATACAATTCCCTGACATTACAAAAATAATAATAATAAAAAAAAAAACTAAAGATCACCTTAGTGTATAAATAAACCATATAATGCAACACTGTACAGAATTATAAAACATGATTTTTTGTCAATAAAAAAAAAAAAAATTGAAGGAGTTAACCGATTGAGTACCAAAGGAAGTGGAAAGATACAACAATCCCACTTCCTCTTTCAGCACTGAAAAAGTTAACGTGCAATGCAACATAACATTGTTCCTGCTTTCATTGAGCACACTCACAAAGAAAATCAAAATAATATATATATATATATATTTATAAAAAAAAAATAACAAACATAGAACAAATATTAGCTATTTATTAAATTCACAGTGCGGAGGGCAGCAATAAATCTTTGGACTTCAGCAAACTTGTTTTACATTTTAATGTTCTGTTTTTATTTTATTCATTTGTTTTTTTTTACATTTTCTTAGCGTCCAACATCCACTAATATCACTTAGTATAAAATAAAGTTTAAGCAAAAAAAATAAATGGTAAAGAGAGCATCTAAAAAGTCATCAAAACAAAAAAAAAAAAAAGGGAAAAATAGTTTAGGGTATTTTGGAATCGTGTTTTGCCTGTAAATTATATTTACACTTAATATTGCAAATTTATCCCAATGCACACTTGGAAAGCACAATGCTGGTATAATTCTTTGTACACTGGCCCTTTATAGTTTTGTTTTGTTTTTTCTTTTTTTTTTTTTTTTGTGTTAAATTATTGCATTGTAAGACTTTTGGCATCCCTGTGCCATTCGTTTCGTGTTTTCTATTCGCTGTCTGATTTGCCATCCTTTGAAGTGGTAGAATGGTTGTACAGGCCTTGGGCCATCAAATGCAATGCTAGAGAGTTTTTATTTCCTGTGGCTTTCTTAATCTTTGCTCGTTTGTTCTGAAACCAAATTTTGATCTGAGATTCGTTGAGATTCAGTTCCTGAGCCAAACTTTGCCTCCTCTGTTCGGTTAAATACCTGTTAGTTTGAAACTCAGCCTTCAGCCTTTGGAGTTGGTCTGCGGTAAAGGCAGTGCGGGGTCTCTTGTCCTCTTTGCTGACTGTCTTCTTCTTTGGTTTGCGAGATCTTGGACCTAAAGAAGACGATCAGACTGATAAAGTGCTGGCACCGAAACGTTGATATTCAATGCACACGTAACCTACCTTAAAAACCCCATGTTTATCCGATTAAAACCCCTCTTGGACCCTTTAAGAGATTGTTTTTTTTTTAAAAACTCAGTCTCTGGGTCAACGTTCTAGAACTGGTCTAAACAGCGTGAACATTCCATTGGTTGCCATGGTGACTGCTACACTTTTAGAACGTTGACCCAGAATTAACTTTTATTAAAAAAAAAAAACCTTTATCCTTGACTAAGTAGTATTACTTCCTATTAAACTAATTACAGAGCTGGCCAGGCACGTTATATTTTATTAATATATATCATATCTAGCATTCCATATACAGCCAATGAAATGGCCACCAGACCTTTATATGTCACTAATACATATATCACATTATATATCTCATTAAGATGCCAGCCAGTTCCTCTGCATTTGAGTAATACATATATCACACTATAGTTCTTATCTCTTTAATGTGCCGCCCAGATCATTTATATGTCACTAATACATACACCTCACGTAACATTTATTAACTTGTCACTTGGGTCACATATATTTAGCTGAGGTATATATCACATATATTACGTCATGTTCAAATGATCTACGTCTCATTCAAGATTCTTTAGATTTAGCTAATGCGCAGATGTAAGCTTTCATATGTAACTAATTCATACACCAGCTGGATCTTTGATATTTAATTCAAATGTGTATCATATTTAAACACTTTAAATAAAAAACAATAATTAATAATAACTTGCCATTCCAGATGCGTTCTATTTAACTGATTCATTTGTTAATTCATAACAATGTAACCGATTAAATTGCTACCTCAAATCATTTCTATTTGAAAACCTTTATGATTTCTTGGAGTAAAACAATACTATTTTAGCACACTGGATCTTTACATTGTGCCAAAACTGTGAATCTGGGATTAGTCATATCATCTAAATCATGGATACAGAACTGGAGAAGATTTTAAAAATCACACTGTTTATAAAACAGAGACAGTTATTTGTCTGATAACATATTGTACATATTGTAATACGTTTAAGCAAATATTTCTCCAATAAAACCTATGTGTGTATATATATATATATATATATATATATATATATATATATATATATATATATATATATATATATATATATTGCAAGTACAGTTATGCGTATTATAGACATCTGCTCCTCTGTATTCTGCTGAAGATCGTGCCAAATTGTCTAAAATGAAGATGAATATTTAACATTTCTACCCCCACCTCTTTCCCCTAGCCCCTACTAAAAGAGCCAAGGGGGGGGGGGTTCATTTTTGAACCTCTAAATGCAAAGCAATTAAGATTTTTTTTTAATTTACTTTAGTTTTATACCTTTAGATCGATTTTAGACCCACTGCACACGGGGAAGTAACTGATTTAACCCTACGAGTGTCAAGGAGGAGTAGCATCACCTCTGGTAGTGAAACAGTTAAGGTAGCCAGGCATTGTAACACTATGAATGTAATAATTGAGCAATCTATTTATTGGCTGTTGGAACAAACGTGATCCTGCATCCATTCTGCATCAAATACAGAGTGTACCTCTTTATAAACCCCTAGTATACAACAGACAGAGATGAAGGGGCTAATGGTTGTAAGAAGGGGTGGGTGGAGGGTAGATCTTGGTGCAATATCAGTGCCCCCTCCTCACATCCATCTCACCATCTCCACTTGCAATATTAATAGCACGTATACATTCGCCATTGGCCCACGCTAATTACCACCCTTTTCTTTAATAATGTCACTGGGTGTAGTGTGTTTCTGCAGGCTGGAAATCAGCTGTGGTGTATTTAGATTGTAATATTGTTCTATGTTTTATATCCCCCCCCCCCCCCCCTCACCCTCCATGTCTGATTCTGTGAGAGTGGAGGGTACAGATTAGCAGTGATCACTGATTTGTCTATTGTCTTGGATTTGGAACATGTGCATTGTTGTTACTGAGTAAGGAGCTGAGAGATGCTGTTAGGTATTGATTGCCTGGGATTGTGATCAATGCTAGATACACAGCTCCTGGTCTGTCTCCCAGAATGTATTCCTCCTATCTATATCTCATGGCCCTGCTCCCCCAATCTATTCCCCCATCCATTACTCTAACCTTTAGTCCATTCTCCTTAATTCCTCTATCCATTCCCTGACCCCTTCTGTCCAGTCTACCCCCTCTGCTTATTCTTTATCCCCGTGAAATTATTCTATTTCCTGTCAGTCACTGTCCCCTTATTATATCTCATATGCAAACATGTAACATTTCACTTCCGTGTCCTATATTGATTAATTTATCAGCTATCCGTGTTACCCCAATCTGCTCCTCTGTCCCTTTCCCCGATCTACCTGCCTTTTCTGCAGCCTCTGCGCCAGTCACCCATCCTCTGCCCCAATCACCCATCCTCTGCCCCAGTCACCCATCCTCTGCCCCAGTCACCCATCCTCTGCCCCAGTCACCCATCCTCTGCCCCAATCACCCATCCTCTGCCCCAGTCACCCATCCTCTGCCCCAATCACCCATCCTCTGCCCCAGTCACCCATCCTCTGCCCCAGTCACCCATCCTCTGCCCCAGTCACCCATCCTCAGTCCCAATCACCCATCCTCTGTCCCAGTCACCCATTCTCTGTCTCAATCGCTCATCCTCTGTGCTAATTCTCCATCCCCAATTCTCTCTATCTCCTGCCCTGTTCTCTCTGTATCCGTCTATCTCCTGTCTTTATTTGAATTCTTTCAATCTTTCTTAGCCCCTCTCCCTTGCACCTTGTTCTTTTAATTTCCTTATTCTGATTCTAACCTCCTGCCCTGATGCCCCTCACTCCACTTGTCCTTCTATCTCTCCCCTTGCACCACCTTGATATTTCTGTCCTTATGTTACCTTTAGCATTCAGAATCTCTTCTTCCTATATATCCCAGCTCTGTCCTGGTAGACCAAACATTGCTGTATCTGCGCCCACTGATGTCATCTAATGTAATCTGCATTTATAATATTAATATCATTATTATCCCAATATCCTTTTATCTTTCTCATCCTTCCTTCTGTTCCTCTACCCATACATCTGCATATCAAGCTCCATGGATCCCCCATTCCCTTTGTACAGAGAGACCTGTCTAATCGCACAGTACCCCAATCTCCCTTCATCCACACGATTCCTCTCTATTTATACATATCCCCTCCACCCAGCATTTCACTTACTATCATACACGTGATATTACTATACAACCTGCAGTCAAACTGAGCTCCCTCACCCACAAATCAAAAAGGGGAACACGTGGGTTTGGAGCCTGCTTTTCATTGGAAAGATCTCACCCATTATCCTAACAGGACCCCCTCAAAATCCACCAGAAGTGGTAGGGATCTCTGAGTAATAGAGGACTCTCAGTAATCCATTGCATATATATTTTAGAAAGTAATTCTTGGCTTTTGCATTTAATACACAAATTAACTGCTAATTTCTGGACCATTATTTTTGCAAATATATATATTTCACCTATTTAATCTGCTGTTTATACCATAAATTATATTACATAGATTAGACTTTGTGCATTTGTATGTGCTTGCAGATCTCGTCTATTATCTTGTTACATGCAATAAATGTCGAGAGTCTTTGAAGTCACACAAGCACATAATATATACACACATTCCCAGGACATAAATAATTCTAAAAATAGATCATTCCATTTTTAGAAGCGGGGGTCTATGCTTCATGTAGTAAAAAATCCTTTTAACTATTTGTAATATAGTTCAAATAAATGTTCTGACTAGTTGAATCGATTTTAGAATTAATGTCGCCCCAAAAATAACTAAATAAAAATATATTATGAACAAATTCAGATAATACTTTTTAACTATATTTGATTTAATTATATTGCTCAACGGATCTAAACATTATAAATTTGCTATAATATATATAAAAAATA
This sequence comes from Pelodytes ibericus, assembly GCA_036172795.1. Taxonomy (NCBI): domain Eukaryota; kingdom Metazoa; phylum Chordata; class Amphibia; order Anura; family Pelodytidae; genus Pelodytes; species Pelodytes ibericus. The sequence goes on from CM069859.1 coordinate 213,799,911, forward strand.
ATAACTAAAATATTTACTTAGATGCATGCTGTCTACATTATCCCATCCATAATTCTAATTAAACAAAAAACATGTTAATTAGTTAAAGTTGCAATTTCTCTCCGCACTAAAACATAATTTTTAAATACTGTTCTAGTTTCAAATGACTAATTTTTAGGATAATTCTCTAGTCAGAAGGGTAATTAATTAATTTCTTAAAGAGCTGAAAAAAATACTTGAGAATATGACTGTTATATTAAAAAAAAAAAACGAAAAAAAAATTGGCGTGTTCCAATTCAGAGTTAAATATTAACATACTTGGCGAAATTTGAACAAAGGGCTGACATCAGCCAAATATACTATAAGCATAATTAAATAAAAAGTTTTATTTTAATCATTTACATTATATTGTTATATTTAGCAATATAAATATATAGATATATATACACACACACACACACACACAAACACACACATATATAATATATATGTGTGTGTATATATACATATATATATATTTATTTTTTTTATTTTTTTTGTGTGTGTGCTATATAACGATTTTATTTTTAAAACTGTAAAAAATGGCATCTTATTATAAATACAAAACAGATAAACATAATTATTTGGTTGGTAATCTATTTAAGGTTATTTATTACTGGATTCATCACCAACAGCCTTTGGCAAAAACAATTACACCAAAGCATTGTATCCCTAACTAAAATGTTGATTATTTTAAATGCAATATTCTGTATATGTGTAATTGGGATGAGAAAGCATAGAATGGAGACGCTACTTTGTAATTAAAGCTCGTGGCTCAATAAGCCTACACTATCATCTCTTGCTAATATTTTCCATGTCTAATCTAGAATTTGGCTTCTGGATCCACAGACATTATTTGGGTTTTTAGATGCCTTTATAGGCACTACATCTTTTCCTGATATTTCGATGTGAGCAGTAACAAGGTCGCCTATCCAAATATATATATATATTATTTTTTGGGTGAAGTTTTTATTTTTTTATTTTTTCAATTTAATCAAATGTTTAGCTCCTTGTAAAAAAAAAAAAAAAACCAAAACTTTAACATAAATTTATGTAAACTAGAGGAACTTCTTACTTTCTCTGGAGAAGACCCAACCCACTAAACCTGAATTTTTGTTTGTTTGGTTTGTTATATTTTCCTTTCCCACCCAACGTTTCGGCAACACTTCTCCCCATAAACCACAGGACTTACCCGATGAAGGTCTGTCTGAGTACCTGGTGCAATACACCCAGGCTGGCCACAACATGGGCTGTTGTTGGTTGCTGGAACTGGCTTGAGAACTATCAGAGTCCGAGCTCAGAGAATGGTCTCCACTAAGTCCCCTGGATTTAAGAGATCCTTCTGTGGGTACATCACATTTCTTATCTCCAGTGACAGTGATGCTCTTGGAGACTCCTTCCCCCTCGGTGACACTGGCTCGATGTTGTCCAGGCTCTGCCACAGAGCGAGCCCCGCTGTCCCTCACCGAGAAGATCTCCTCTGGCTGGCTTGTCCCTTCCTTTCTCCTCCCGAACTCCGGCCGTAGAATGTTGTCGATGAAGAAGTTGGTGATCCTATGATGAGGCTGGTGGTTCCCAGGAGCCTGATGAAGGGGTAGAATCCCTCTGTTGGGTTCATCTCCTGACTCCTGCTGTGGATCCACTTCTCTATGATTCTGATCATTTTCTTCCATGCTGTAATCCCAATCTTTAGCCTTTTTTTTTTTTTTAAATTCCCCCTCTTGCCTTTAACCCTTTCTCCTGCTCCCTTCTGAGTTCAATCAGCGACACATTCAAATTTCCACTGCCTTGAAGGGGCAGAGGGGGTTTGAGGATCCCTGTCTATCTCACTCTCCTTCTTCCTTTATATTGTGTGTGTGTGGTTCCTTGTAAGGGAGATGCTATTTGTTTCAATTCAGCAAACCAAGGCACCCCCTTCCCCAAGAAGGAACCATACTGCTGGCAGCCTCCAAAGCGCAGGATCTCACTGGAGACTCCTTCAGGGAAACCCAGCAGACAGGTGCGGGTGGATCCTGCATGGATCAAGGCTGCGGATGAGAGTGGAAGTCATATATAGAATATGGAGATACACAAACCACACTCTAAAAAAAACAAACCCCCCCAAAAAATATAAAATAATAATAATAAGTTTCAAAATTCTAGATAGAGTCACAAGGCTGATCTGTCCTTTTTTTTTTTTTTGCTTTGCTTTGCTGTATATAAATCCACAGTGCTTCAGGAACAGGGGTTTCTCTATAGTGGGGATAATTTGGGAAGAACTCACCGGACATGAAACACTTTCACTCTGGATTTTGTCTTCTTATTTTTAATAGAGCCTCACAAGTGACGTTGGAGGCCGGTATCCTAGACACGTGCCTCTAGCCAATGGGAGCGCCCCTCTCGGTCACATGACCCTGATGATCAGTAGTAAATTGACAAGAAGGATTCCACACCTTCTGCATCCCCCCTCTCTCTCTCCTCCCCCATCATTGCTCTCTCTCTCTCTCTCTCTCTCTCTCTCTCTCTCTCTCTCTCTCTCTCTCTCTCTCTCTCTTCTCTAACCTTCTCTCTCTCTCTCTCTTCTCTAATCTTCTCACTCTCTCTCTCTCTGTCTCTCTCTCTCTCTCTCTCTCTCTCTCTCTCTCTCTTCTCTAACCTTCTCTCTGTCTCTCTCTCTTCTCTAACCTTCTCTCTCTCTCTCTCTCTCTCTCTCTCTCTCTCTCTCTCTTCTCTAACCTTCTCTCTGTCTCTCTCTCTTCTCTAACCTTCTCTCTCTCTCTCTCTCTCTCTCTCTCTCTCTCTCTCTTCTCTAACCTTCTCTCTGTCTCTCTCTCTTCTCTAACCTTCTCTCTCTCTCTCTCTCTCTCTCTCTCTCTCTTCTCTAACCTTCTCTCTGTCTCTCTCTCTTCTCTAACCTTCTCTCTCTCTCTCTCTCCCTCTCTCTCTCTCTCTCTCTCTCATTCTCTCTCTCTCTCTCTCTCTCTCTCTCTCATTCTCTCTCTCTTCTCTAACCTTCTCTCTGTCTCTCTCTCTTCTCTAACCTTCTCTCTGTCTCTCTCTCTCTGTCTCTCTCTCTCTGTCTCTCTCTCTCTCTCTCTCTCTCTGTCTCTCTCTCTTCTCTAACCTTCTCTCTCTCTCTCTCTTCTCTAATCTTCTCTCTGTCTCTCTCTCTCTTCTCTAACCTTCTCTCTCTCTCTCTCTCTCTCTTCTCTAACCTCTCTCTCTCTCTCGCTCTCTCTCTCATTCTCTCTCTCTCTCTCTCTCTCTCTCTCATTCTCTCTCTCTTCTCTAACCTTCTCTCTGTCTCTCTCTCTTCTCTAACCTTCTCTCTGTCTCTCTCTCTCTGTCTCTCTCTCTGTCTCTCTCTCTCTCTCTCTCTCTCTCTCTCTTCTCTAACCTTCTCTCTGTCTCTCTCTCTCTTCTCTAACCTTCTCTCTCTCTCTCTCTCTCTCTCTCTCTCTTCTCTAACCTCTCTCTCTCTCTCGCTCTCTCTCTCATTCTCTCTCTCTCTCTCTCTCTCTCATTCTCTCTCTCTTCTCTAACCTTCTCTCTGTCTCTCTCTCTTCTCTAACCTTCTCTCTGTCTCTCTCTCTCTGTCTGTCTCTCTCTCTCTCTCTCTCTCTTCTCTAACCTTCTCTCTGTCTCTCTCTCTCTGTCTCTCTCTCTTCTCTAACCTTCTCTCTGTCTCTCTCTCTCTGTCTCTCTCTCTTCTCTAACCTTCTCTCTGTCTCTCTCTCTCTGTCTCTCTCTCTCTCTCTCTCTCTCTCTCTCTCTCTCTGTCTCTCTGTCTCTCTCTCTCTGTCTCTCTCTCTCTCTCTCTCATTCTCTCTCTCTTCTCTAACCTTCTCTCTGTCTCTCTCTCTCATTCTCTCTCTCTTCTCTAACCTTCTCTCTGTCTCTCTCTCTCTGTCTCTCTCTCTTCTCTAACCTTCTCTCTGTCTCTCTCTCTCTGTCTCTCTCTCTTCTCTAACCTTCTCTCTGTCTCTCTCTCTCTCTCTCTCTCTGTCTCTCTCTCTCTGTCTCTCTATCTCTCTCTCTCTCTCTCTCTCTCTCTCTCTCTCTCTCTCTCTCTGTCTCTCTCTCTCTCTCTCTCTCTCTCTCTCTCTCTCTCTCTCTGTCTCTCTCTCTCTCTCTCTCTTCTCTTCTCACTCTCTTCCCATATATAATTATTATATTCATCCTTTTTGCCTGCCATGCCCCCTCTTCCTTAAAGCTGCTGTTACTGTGCGTAAAATAACACATCAACACTAACCCCAACTGCCTAAAATCTCTATAAGCCCCCACTGCACTATCTGCCTGACTAAAAGTCCAGAATAATCCGGATCACAATGAATAAAACACATTAAAAGAGATCATCACACAAAAGAGATTACCCAACATCTCACTGATAGAAAAGATCCTCTGGCACCTCTCCTGTGTCCTGTGTGCACTAATTAGCCAAGGAGAGACATACATAGACAAATGGACAGACAGATAGACAAATAGAAGAAATAAGATAGATAGACAGATGGACAAATTGACAGACATAAAGGTAGATATATAGATAGAAAGAAGATAGACAGACATATAGAGAGGTAGATAGAAAGATAAACAGACATATAGAGATATAGATATATAGATAGAATGATAGATAATCTATAGACATAGATATAAAGAAGATAGATAGAGAGACAGAAAGAGAGAGATATAGGTATATAGATAGGGAGATAGGCAGATAGACAGATACAGTGATAGATAAATAGACATACAGATATATTGATAGGTTGATAAGTAGATGATAGATAGATATATAGATAGATAGATAAAATGCTAACTACATTTTTGGTAGACATACAGATAGATAGAGTGATTGGTAGATCGATAGACAGGAAGAGAGCTAGACAGAAATAGATAGATAGATAGATAGATGATAGATAGATAGATAGATAGATAGATAGATAGATAGATAGATGATAGATAGATAGATAGATAGACAGACAGATAGATAGATATATAGATAGATAGATGATAGATAGATAGATAGATAGATAGATGATAGATAGATAGATAGATAGATAGATAGATGATAGATAGATAGATAGATAGACAGACAGACAGATAGATAGATATATAGATAGATAGACAGATAGATAGATAGATAGATAGGAAATGGGAAATGACTTAGATAGACTAACAATGATAGCTAGATATATATTATAAAAATAACAATGCCGAATCTTCCCCCGTTTATTAATTCAGATTAATTATAACTCGCCAATATCTCCATTATCTGGACAAAATTGTTAATTAAACATTGTCTGATGCTTCCAAATAATGGATTGTTCCTGCAGTGTGAGCTGGCAGGGAGAGGGTTAAATCCCCCAATCACTCCGGCTAAATAACTAAGCGATTATGAATAAAACAAAAGGGGAAGAAATATCCTAATAATAATAAATAATGTGGTATTTGGATGCTTGCTTGAACGATCCCGGGTTTGTGAAAGTCATGAAGAGGTCAGTGAATGGAAGAGGAGGCTTGTGTGAACACATGAGACAAGCTACAGCCAAACAGCACAGCTCTGCCAGAGTCCAGCAATCACAGCTCCCCACACACACAGATCCCACTCATTACAGTCACTGGCTATTGTATTGCAAATGTAATGGAGCAGAGGACAGGGTGAGAGAGATCTGCATTAATACACCTTCTGCCTCTGCTCACTGGGAAACTGCAGCTCACTGCTTGGCTGGGGCACTCTGCAGTGAGTTCATTCCCTGCACCCAGGACCCAGCAGGGAGTTTATTCCTTGCACCCAGGACTCAGCAGGGAGTTTATTCCCTGCATCCAGGACTCTGCAGGGAGTTTATTCCTTGCACCCAGGACTCAGCAGGGAGTTCATTCCCTGCACCCAGGACTCAGCAGGGAGTTTATTCCTTGCACCCAGGACTCAGCAGGGAGTTTATTCCTTGCACCCAGGACTCTGCAGGGAGTTTATTACTTGCACCCAGGACTCAGCAGGGAGTTTATTCCCTGCACCCAGGAATTTGCAGGGAGTTTGCTCCGTGCACCCAGCAGTCTAAAGGGAGTTTATTCCTTGCACCCAGGACTCTACAGGGAGTTTATTACTTGCACCCAGGACTCAGCAGGGAGTTTATTCCCTGCACCTAGGACTTTGCAGGGAGTTTGCTCCGTGCACCCAGCAGTCTGAAGGGAGTTTATTCCTTGCACCCAGGACTCAGCAGGGAGTTTATTCCTTGCACCCAGGACTCAGCAGGGAGTTTATTCCCTGCACCCAGGACTCAGCAGGAAGTTTATTTCTTGCACCCAGGACTCAGCAGGGAGTTTATTCCCTGCACCCAGGACTCAGCAGGAAGTTTATTCCTTGCACCCAGGACTCAGCAGGGAGTTTATTCCTCGCACCCAGGGCTCAGCGGGGAGTTTATTCCTTGCACCTAGGACTCAGCAGGGAGTTTATTCCACGCATTCAGGGCTCAGCAGGGAGTTTATTCCTTGCACCTAGGACTCAGCAGGGAGTTTATTCCACGCACCCAGGACTCTGCAGTGAGTTTATTACTTACACCCAGGACTCTGCAGGGACTTTATTACTTACACCCAGGACTGGGCCAACATGCAAGCAATTCAAAGGGTTGCAGTATTGATACTAAAAGGGAATGAAATATCGAGCGTGTAATTTACACATATTATAAGGGAGATGAAATACTGTGAGATCCAAACTGTATAAGATACATAGACAGCAACTCCCATCACCCACATAATTTAATCCCTGGAGACAAAACGTATTGCTCTCATAATGACACAGTGTTCGCTACGTAATAATTAACTAATCCCAAGGCACAGGCTCAAAGTGAACTAACAGTGTATTAATCTAATAATATGCATTCTATTTCCACATATATAATGTATAGGCGCTCTATAACTCTGATAAAGTCATAGTGTTCTGGACGGGAAGAGGGTGTGTGCAAGAATGTTAATATATAATGCTAATATGTAAAGCATTTATTACAAACAGTGCTGCAGGAGAGAGAGAGAGGGTGACTGATAAACGTGGAATTAGTTATAAATGATATAAAATTAGTTATGTTACAAATACGCTAATGTGTATATTATTTTGGGTTATGTTGCGTGTATGCATTATTATGTGTATACCGGTATATAAAGAATGTGTTGTTTATATATATATATATATGTATATCTATATGTGTATGTACATATATATATATACATACAAATCTATCTATCTATCTATCTATCTATCTATCTATCTATCTATCTATCTATCTATCTATCTATCTATCTATCTATCTATCATTATATATACACGTGTATAAACACATGCACTCCACACAAGAATATAAATATATAAGTGTACATACGTATAATGTGTGTAATGTAACCTACATGCAATATATACTTGATCAATCCGTGCTTTGTTGGCTATATATTGTATTTCTTTCTAACTCTCAGGGTAGCTATCTATTTTCAGGACTCCTATATAATATTACACACACATTGGTTGAAATAAAGGGATTGGATATCTGCATGTTGTATCACTCTACAGCAAGTAACTCAGTGTAATGAAAGATTATTAGGGTTTATTCGATTACTGTGATTTCTTTTAGGAATCTCTGTCAGTATCTGGTAGTTTGTGGCTAGTTAGTACAGCTGGTATATGAAATAGGGTCTACCGGTCCAAATAAACACTGCTCCTTTGAAAATACATGTTCTTTGTTCTTTCTTGTTTGATTTGATATATAATCCTATATATATATATATATATATATATATATATATATATATATATATATATATATATATATATATATATATATATATATATATATATATATATATATATATATATATATATATCCCAGGTGTACTGGGGAATTTATCATGACATAGAGACAATGTTCACGACCAGTGGGTAGTGTTTCAAATAGATGGTTTTAATCATTTTTTATCCCCCCCCCCCCCCCCCTCAGTCAAAGCTAGGAGCAGGATGTACAGCTAGCCAGGGTCATTACAACATAGCACATTTTCTCCAAGGTTCCTAGATGTGTCCTCACCTGAATGACCAAAAGCCAAGGGTCCTGCCAGATCTGCTCTACAAGTCCCAAGCTTCATTAAATTCCTGTGTTTCATATATATAAAAAAAAAAAAAACAATACAAGTCTTCTCAGGATGCCACAGGGACCTGCGAAACGTTAACCCACAACCAGTGAGAGCCAATAAAAAACAACACATCAAATTCCGTGTTCTTTCAAAACTACTAAATATTTTAAGAAAGGTTTTAAAAGAAAACAGTCAGCAAAAAAAAAACAAACAAACAAACTTGTGTTTAACTGAACGATTGCATCAAGTTTAACCATTTTAGATAGAAATGGTTTACTGGGAAAATACAAATAAAGTTATTATTTTGTTCCCTTTGTTCCATATATGTCTATTTGGAGGTGGATAGATGGTTTAGAATCTTCATGAAGAATGATCTGGCCCAACATTCTATACAATATGTCGGCGCCCTGTTAGAGCTATTTGGAGCAGTAAAGCACTGTATCTGTATTACTTTATCAAAGAATTTCTATATAAACCATTTACACTTAATGCAATGTGTCAATTTATAGGTAAGTTCATATTTTGCTACAGTTGTCCTTTAAGGACAAAATCCAATTTTAATTCCATAGCACAGTGCTTTAAATTGGATTTTTTTAACATTACAGACTAGATCCCAATGCTAGCTATATATTAAACCTAAAAATTGGAAATTTATATCACTCTATATACTCCCAAATGGCTGGGAAACGGGATATATTTACATAACTGTGCCTATTAAGACTAAACCAGCTGTAATAATGTTACTACAAGCCTAATGGTTTGCAAGGATTCCTGCATGAGCACAGGTGACTTTTTAGATTTAACTCAATTTAAAGGGACCTTGTCATTTACCTATATTGTGAAGTAACACAGTAATGTATGCTTTGCTTGAAAGTCTAAAAGACTGCTTAGGTGACACAGTCCTATGTAAACACATAAGGGGGTAGCTTAAGAACTATAGTTCGATTTTTAGTCCAATATCTCAAGCAAATAAGTAATATCTTCAGAGGGGTCTATTTTAAAAGGTGGTTGAGGTGAGATGGAGATTTCATCTCACCAGTTTAGCTATACATGGGGAGCATGGGAAGCTCCCCATATCTGTCCCTGCACAATGTATAGTTAAAATGGTGAAATCTCCATCTCCCCAAAACTCACCTGAAGCTCCTTGTTTTAGTGAATAGCCCACAGAGCACAGTAAAGTGAGTAATTACATGTCAATAAGGAAGATGTCAAACTTCTTTGGCAAGTCATGTGCCCTGGAGAACTATTCTAATCTGTAGCATTTCAAAACATTTTTTTTTATTTTAATTTCATTGTTTCTTTACACTTCTTTTTTTATTTATTTTTTTACACTTGCTAGTGTTGGAGATAAATGTTTGCTGTTTCAAATAATAATAAATCATTATATTTTAACTTTTTTCCCAAATGAGCATCCCTCCCACTGAACTACATTTGTGAAAGCTCTGGCTGGGTCATCTTTGAAAATGAGAATTACCATCTTAGGGCCCAAAGTAGCTGAGATGAAAAAAAAAAAAAAAAAATCTGAATGGGAGAAGATTCCACCTCGCCTGCTTGAGCTTTTCGTTTGTAATTCTCATCTCAGTCCCCTGTAAATCTCTCTGTCATGGATAACAGTCCTTTATGTTTGGTAACAAAATCAAACTACCTGAAGATTTCAGCCATGTTTAGTGACTTATCCATGGATTATAGGAAAATGAATATAGGACCACCAGGAAGAAAACCTGTATGTTGTGGAAAATATATAATATTTAGTAAAATATTTCATTAGAATTGTATTAAATTCTATAGAGGACCATATTGCTGTTAGCCAGCACACTTTTGCATTAATGAAGGTTGTCAGCTTTCTAAACATTGACAAATGTATCACGTGGTGTATCCAAAATTTAGGGATATCATAGTAATGTGAGCATCTAATGGACTTATGTAACAAATCTCATTCTTCACCCAAATACTCCAGGCCATGGATACTACAGTCAAATTATAAAAGAAGACTGCTCTGATCACATGGGACACTTGAAAAAGCCTCCAGGAAGAGGGGAAACTTGTTGTGAAGAGAGGACTGCAGCATTTTTCAAGAGACTGTTATAAGGACTTTTAAGGATATTTTAATGTAAGATCTTACTATTGATTTTATTGCTGTCTATTAAAGTTTTTTACACCTGTATTCCTACCTTCTCTCCCCATGTGATCATTCTATCTGGAACTACTGGATACATCATACCTGGCACAGCTGGGCTCCTTCAATGCCATTTTTCCTGAGCAGTGGATTGCTCAGGGACATGTGAGTGTGCAGTTTATATATTTTTTTGCACTTTTTTTGACACATTTAAAGAGATACTACACTATATTATTATCTGTTTTATTTTTCCCTTTGCATATTACTGGAGACAATTCGTCTTTCAAAAAAGGGTAATGTTTTAGTGTATAGAGTGGTTGCACAGGTTCACTTTATCTTGTTTTGTTTGCACATTTTGCTAGTAGTGAAACACTAGCTGTGTTCAGGTGCTGCTCACTTTTGTCACTTTAAGGCGCAGTACATGCTCATTGTTTGTCTGTCTACAGTCAAATTATGGCTTCTCCCACTGAGGAGATCCATAAATAATGATCCACACCAAGAGTTGTCTTCTCCAGTGGACTAAACAGTTGCCTCCTACTATCAAACTGGATAACTACTGATGGACAAGAGTCTTTGCAGTTATTGAGCCAGCAGGGAATCCAAATGGCCCCAGGGTACCTTGGAGAAGGAGATCTCTTTTTCTTAACTTCTTGGCTCCAGGATTTTTACCAAGAGCAGAGGTCTCAGATACATTGTGATGGCTCTTCCTCCTTTGAGCTGTAGCCAGCCCAGATCTCATCTTCCAAGGGTATAAACATTATATACCGAGAATATTCATGGGGAGGATGCTGGTCAGAAGATCAGAGGTCCTGGTTGGTTTGTCTAACCCTGCAGGGGAATGGAGACCAGTCCACCAAGAACAGTAGCTCATGGTGGAAAAATGAGGATGTTATATGTGACTTAGCAGTGAGAATTGGTAATTAGGGCTATCCTCAGCCCTGACAGCTGGAGTAATAGGATGCCTCTGTGGGTTTTGGGCTGGGGGAGGCGAAGAGACATCTCTCTCTAGTGACTGGAAGAGGAACATTTTGATCTCTGTGGTGGGATTCCCATTGCTAAGTATATTTTAAAAACAAGAAGGGTCACAACCTAACAGTATCTATTTGCCATGTTTGCCCTCAAGTCATCAAAATCCACTGCCTGTCACTTTAAATGACTTAACTCTTTACCGTCCGGGGGCATTGAACTGTCTGGTCTTTGAGTATTAACAAATCATTCTAGCATTGCCACATAATATGAAACAAATGTTTAAAATAAAAAAATAAAAATATCCCAGAACTAACTTTATTATTATTAGCAGAATTACTAGTAATACTACTAATAATAACTAATATTATAAATATTGCATTTTAACCATTTGCTTGGGAAATTATTTTTTTAACTCTTTGATATCCACATAAAATGTAACCCAGAAATATATCTTATCAGGAGAACTGTGAGCAGGATATTTTTGCTCCTCACACCTTGGATTGTGGCACCAAACCAACACAGGCTGTTCATATAGGTGTTTGTGTGTGTACTTATATGTTACTTTACGTGCTTTACATTGAAAATAGTTGATAATTACAGTTTATAAAAGGTGTTACATTCCAGGTATTTTCCAGGGATCACAAGTCATTATTATAAAAATGCCTTGTATTCGGAAAGATCATCCTGCACAGAGCAAACAGCCTCATATAAAGCCAATGTTTCGACTTCTGCTCTCTGCATCAGACTGTGAGTGAGTGTACGATCAGGCTGTGAGTGTGAGTGTATTATCAGGCTGTGAGTGAGTGTGAGTGTAATATCAGGCTGTGAGTGAGTGTGAGTGTAATATCAGTTTGTGAGTCAGTGTAATATCCGGCTGTGAGTGAGTGTGAGAGTAATATCAGTCTGTGAGTGAGTGTGAGTGTAATATCAGGCTGCGAGTGAGTGTGAGTGTAATATCAGTTTGTGAGTCAGTGTAATATCCGGCTGTGAGTGAGTGTGAGAGTAATATCAGGCTGTGAGTGAGTGTGGGTGTAATATCAGGTTGTGAGTCAGTGTAATATCCGGCTGTGAGTGAGTGTGAGAGTAATATCAGGCTGTGAGTGAGTGTGAGTGTAATATCAGGCTGCGAGTGAGTGTGAGTGTAATATCAGGCTGTGAGTGAGTGTGCATGTAATAGACTGTGAGTGAGTGTAATATCAGGGTGTGAGTGAGTGTGCGTGTAATATCAGGTTGTTATTGTGTGTGAGTGTAATATCAGGGTGTGAGTGAGTGTAATAGTAGGCTGTGAGTGAGGGTGAGTGTAATATCAGGCTGTGAGTGAGTGTAATATCAGGCTGGGAGTGAGTGTAATATCAGGCTGGGAGTGAGTGTGCGTGTAAAATCAGGGTGTGAATGTAATATCAGGGTGTAAGTGTAATATCAGGATTTAAGTGTAATATCAGGGTGTGAGTATGAGTGTAATATCAGGGTGTGAGTGAGTGTGCGTGTAATATCAGGGCGTGAGTGTTAGTGTAATATCAGGGTGGAAGTGTAAAATAAGGGCGTAAGTGTAATATCAGGGTGTGAATGTTAAATCAGGATGTGAGTGAGTGCTAGTGTAATATCAGGGTGTGAGCGTGAGTGTAATATCAGGGTGTAAGTGTAATATCAGGGTGTGAATGTAATATCAGGATGTGAGTGAGTGTTAGTGTAATATCAGGGTGTAAGTGTAATATCAGGGTGTAAGTGTAATATCAGGGTGTGAATGTAATATCAGGATGTGAGTGAGTGTTAGTGTAATAGCAGGGTGTGAGTTTGAGTGTAATAGGGTGTGATAAGTTTAAAAGGTTAGCCGCTAAAAGGGTGACAGACAGACAGACGGACAGACAGACAGACAGACAGACGGACGGATACATACATAGATACAATGATAGTCAGATATATTGCTATAGGTATTAGACAGTCAGTGTTATACATAGAGAGTCAGAGACAAGGGGGAGTTGGGTTTATTTATTGGAGAGACAGACATTGAGAGAGAGGGAGAGAGAGCGATATAGTCATTAGACCATTGGTACAGATGGAGATAGGTCTGATTAGAAAGCATTAGATTCATTTCCATTGCTGAGTATTTAACCCCTCTGTTGCCAGGATAAAGCTCACTACGTAATGTAATTGTCTGGCAATTAACCATGTGAATGCCAATGTCCTGAAAGCAGCATCTGGCCTGATCTCCCCCAGGACCCCTGCCACAGTCCGCTGAGAGGGTTAAACGTTGCATTCATAGCTGCTTGGTTAATTGGTTGTTGTGTCATTAAGATGCCCTGGGTAAGTGCTTGCTGATTGGCACGCTGCTTCTCGCTGTGTGGGATGGATTGGTGCCATGTGTCACTGTGCAGGATGGGCAGTAGCCCCTGCCAGGGTCAGAATACGGCACCTTGGGGTGCAAAGCATCACCCCCTCTCCCCCATGTTCATTAAACAGGACTGGTATCACCACCCTTCAGGCTGCTACACCTAGCCTGTTACTGAATGTAGACATCAGTTATATTATATATTACATGGACTCTTTAGATCTCCCCCATTTAAAACATACCTGTGTGTATTTGTGAAGAGAGATAGCCAGACAGACTATAGATTTATATATAGATGAGTGGATAGTCAGACACATAGTTAGAAATATATATATAGATGATATATATAAAGATTTACATAGAAATACAATTAGTGTGAAATAGTGTACCTAGTTGTCCACATATATTTATATACCTAAATATATATATATATATTTATCTATATGCGCCATCTATCCATCTGCTATCAGTCTATACTCTATCCCTCTATGTATGTATGTATCTATCTATCTATCTATAAATAATCTATCTATATACCATCTATCTTTCTTACTATGTGCTATCAAAAATGTTATCTATCTATCTATCTTACACATTTTTCAATAATTTTAAAATCCACATGTACAGTAATACACATAAAATATCTTATTATACACGTGGAATATATATATATATATATTAATGGTATCATATTTAATGGGAGGTCATAAAATTCTAAGAATAAATATATTATTAGAGAAGTAGAATAGACATATTGTATGTCTAGAAGGAAATAAAAACATTATTTAAATTGACTATATTAAATGTTAGTAAATAAGGGAAATAGTGCCCTTCATACTATATTGTACGGTCGCAGTGTATTAGCTTATGGAGCAATCTTAATAGTTTGGAAGTTAATATTTGGGGTGTACATCCCGTTTTCTGTGTGCCCGGTTTAGTATGCACAATTTAAAAAGAGATACACTTTAATATATTTAATATTAGCTTGGTTCATTACTACATTTATCTATTATCAATCCCAATAAAATCTCTAGCACATGTTTTCAATAATACACATGCAGACACAGGGGGAGATAGCAAACATTTATTGCACATGTTATAAAACAAATGGTGAAAACTAATAATGGCATTACAAAAAAAAACCACACAAATATTAAACAAAATAGTAAAACAAATACTAAAACAAGAACACACACAGATACACAGAAATATAAAACCAGCTATACACATACACTATTTAGGCAGAATATCCACCCCCCCAAAAAATATGCATATGCAAACATTCATATTATACACAATAAACATAAACACACATTATACAATAATAACACTACACCGAATACAGACACGTACACATATGTATATATTGGCCATCAGTTTATTAGTTAAGAATATATAAATAAACTGAAACTGTACGTGTTGATGTATTAGTAAATCTCATTCTTCCATTTTTACCTTTGACTAACCGGATAATATGTTATAATCTAGCGTAATATCATGTAATATAAAGTAACATTTCCCACCAGAGTGAAGAATTGTAGCCAGACCGAGTTATCCTTTTTTTCTATGATCACATGGCACCAAATGACTAAGTAATTCCTACTCTACTGGTTTTTTTTTAACCCTTTCAGATTGAAAGTCTTAATTCACCCAGGATTTCTAATCTGGGGACCTCTGTCTGGGAGTGGAAGTAGGGGGTCTTTCCACTCCCAGACACTCAGATTTTGACGTGACTGTAATAAAACTACCCTGGACAATTTAAAGAATTAACATTTCCCAGATATAAGAAATCAGATCCACCAAAAGACTTCTCCTATATGTGCTTCACCCCCACACCCCCCCCCCCCAACACCCTCCTTCCTCTCTTTCCCCTTTAAATTCCTCTGGATTTGCACCTCTCCATTTACAGTCTAATAAGATCAAGACAGTCACCTAATTAGCTTAATTAGCTCAACTTCCCATTCTAAACTGCGCTGGCGGAGAGAATTTGGCTTACACAGAAACCCAAATATGTCATTTAGACAAAATATGTTCTATTCTTCAAGCAATTACCAAAAGAAAAAAGAAAAAACGATTGCTGTAACCCCTTTCCTGCCAGACGTGATAAACGTTTTTACCAGGCACTGGCAACGAAAGGGTTAACGCACACCATTAAACCTACCCTCATTAATATCTTTTACATCTGATACCCCCTATAATGTAAGGGTTAAATAACCATTAACCCGTTTACTGCCAAAGCACTGTGGAACAATTACTGCCCCCCCCCCCCATAGCTTTACTTAACCAATATAGAAAATAAACAAACTAATAGCTAAATAAACAAGTAAATAAATATTACAATCCTACCCCAGATTAAATTATTGGTGCTACCAGAGAGCCTCTTTTTTTTTTTTTTAAACTTGAGTTTCTGTTGGCTTCTAGTTGTACCATAGAAAGGATTGTATTAAATATTAATATTTTTGACAGGTTTCTCCAGTTCAGGAATCAGCATGTCTGATAACACTTTTTATTTTTGTAATATGTCATTTAGGAGATTTATAGAAACTGCTCCCTGACCATATAAACCACTGTATGTGAGATCCAACTAACTACAATGGTGATATATTGTTCTCTATATCCTGATTTAACCAGGTCTATGAACACTGTATACCAGGAATCATAACACCGCTTCCACCATCATTGTGGAATACTAATTTATTTCATTAGCATATATTGTTATTTAATTTTTTTTTTTATTTTTTTTTTAGAATTAGGATCAATTTCCTTTCCTTTTGTTCTTTGTAGTCCCTGTGTATTAACATTGCTCTCCTACCATGAAGAGTAATTTGTATTGTATCACAAAAAGGGTTAATCCATCTCTAGGACCATCTCATGTTACCCCAGATCAGAAAAATCAGACTTTTTTTTTTATGTCTTATTAAGAGATGTATCATAAGAGTTAGCTGTTTGTTTATTTTTTTTTAATTTTTTATCAAAGCATCTTTAACTTACAAAGGTTTAAATAAACATATCTACACTTTTTTTGCTATTAGCTTTCAAATAAGTGAGGTTAGAAGATAAACCTTACTAGTTGTCTATGCCCATAATTGATGTAAATCTGTTTTTTTTTTTTTAATAAATAAAATCAAATATATTT